>OY979436.1:2500-12500 GCA_963855545.1 Ethmia dodecea | reverse complement strand
TTTTATTTTCTCTGGGTAAAAATGGTGCGGTTTTCACACAAAACAAGACCATTTTAGCGTGTAGTATTTGGGAAGGTCCGTGCAAGCACTGTGTGACCGTCACGTCAACAGTACGCAACGCGCGCACGTGCTATATTGTCCCATTTCTTACGAATGGGACAATCTGCACTAAACGCATTGTGTACTGTTTCGCTGTATTTTGCGGCTTGACAGTTTATGCAGGTTGGCGGTGTGCCGGCCTGCATCCCGTCGCATTGAGCTCGCAAGTGTGGTCCTCCACAGTGGCTACACTTCTCTGTGCTTTGTGTGCAGTACTTCTTTCCGTGGCCATACCCTAGGCATATGGTGCACTGCACAAGCGGCGACTGGTCTTCGACTCGGACGTTTTGCATGTCGATCCGGACTTTCCCCTTGTGCAGCATCCTTGCCCAGATTTCGAGGGAGACGGAGAGTACGATGTGGGTCATCTGTGGGTTGCGCGTTCGCCTCCTATACTTCACGCTCATATTCTGCTGCTCCAGGTCGAGGTCACGAAGGACGTCCCCGTTCTGTACGCCTATGGCACCGATGATCTCTTCATCGCTGTGGCAGGCCAGAACGTCTCTTAGGATGAGAAGTGGGTCCTTGTTCTTCATATCCTCGACGCGGAGCACCTCTTTTGCCATCTCCAGTCTTTCTTTCACCTTCCGTCGCGCTTCAACGCTCCCACAACTAAGGACTACTTTTTGGTCCTTAGTTTTTCTAACTCTGTCCACTTCGATCCCTCCATCCTTGGCCATAACGACCTTCCTAACCTTCTCCAGTACTTGTTCCCCGGTGTCCGTTTCATTCACGGATGTCACCACCACGGAGTGCAGCGTAGTCCTACCTGCCTTACTCCCTGTTGGGCGGCCGGATGCTATGGTCGCATACGTGGGCTTGGGCTCGCTGCACTGGTGCCGTGTGATGGCATCCCTTATTTCTTCCATCCTTTCACTATTCTCCTTCCACAACTTTTCAGTCTTCTCCTTGCTTTCCTTTAACATTTTCTCTATCCTCTCAAACCTTTTCTCGCAATCATCACCTTTTTCTAGTCTTCCTTCATTCATCTTTTCCATTTCTTCGTTCATCCTTCCAATCGTCGCCTCAAGCTCTCCAATCTTCTCCAGGTTCATTTTCTCATTCTTTTCCTGCTCCTTGATCTTCACGTCCATACTCTCTATTTGGTCAATTAACGTGTTTTCATTTGTTCTAAACTGCTCTTGTTGCTTGTATAACTCGTCTATTAACTTCGCTTGAGCTTCTATTTCGTCCCTCATTTCGTGTGTTATTAATTCTATTTCACTGTCTTGCACATATTCCTTGTACGCTTCATAGTCTTTCTTGGTTTCCTTTAATTCCTTCTCCAGTCTCTCTATCTCTTCCTTGTACTTGCATACATCCCTTTCATTCCCTTCTTTCTTTCCTCCTTCTTTCATTATCCCTTTACTTACTTCCTCAGACTCTTTGACCAGCTGGTAGAGGTGGTTGATAGCCTTGGTCACGCCCTCCTTGATTTCGGTCTTAAGATTCCGTGAATCCCCCAGGTACTTTTTTGCCGACATCAGGGAGCGTTTTGCCTCCTGCAGTCGAGTCGGCTTTGCGGGACTCACGTTGGAGGGGCCAGCCCTCTCTGTCTCTTCAATGGGATCCTTTCTATTCGGCGGTACGGGGGTGCGTACCGTGGCCATTTTGGTCTGAGGGGTTGGTGTGTGGTCGGGTGTAAAGGGCCCGACACGTCGGTAATTAAATAGAGAGCAAGTAGTCAATGATAAGAAATAAAATAATTAACGTAAATTGAAAAAAATAAAATAAAATAAAAATAAAATGTCAAAATTTTTTAACCTAAGGCCTATGCTAGAGGTCACAGTCAATAAATCAGGTAAATATGTGAGTGGGTGCTGTGACGTCGGTGTGTGAGAGGGTGCCTTAGCGTGCGCGACCTGCTTGTGTAATGCAAGCAGGCGTCAATTTGTAGCCCGGCGGTATGAGGACGACTCTACCTATGTAGAGCCTTGCCCTATCGCCGGACCCACGCCAGCAGCGTGCCAACGTCACGCAGTCTCACTCAAACAAAAAGTCAGGACAACAAGTAAAATTTTTAGCCTAAGCTCTACCAACTCTAGTGTGGTCAAACAATATATGTGTAGCCTATATTAGGCTACCGTGTCTAATAAGACAAAATAAATTAAAATACAATTTAAATAAAAATTTGTTACTTAAGCTTAAGCTCTATATATAGAGCCTGTCTATATATTGCTATTTAGGCCCTAGGTAGGCACACGTAATTGTACAATAAAATTTTAAAATATAAAAATAAATTGTCCAAAACTCTACAATGGCTCTATGTAGAGTCTGGAAGGTCTTGGCGAGAAAGAGTGGGCTCTGCCCTGTCCCTCGGTCAAAACCACGTTCTCCTACGACCTCCGGGAGCCGAGATATACGCGTTTGAAACTTTTCAAGATGGCGGCCAAGATGGCGGCCAAAAGTTCAAACACGTATATCTCCCCAACCAATGATCGTAGGAGCCAGTGAGAGGGCTCCCCGTTATCGCCCTGACTTACTCGAGGTGATCCCGCCCTCAACTCTACCTGGTAGAGTTGGACCTCGAAACCGTCTCTTGTCTCGTGGGCAGGGTAGAGGACCCTTGCCCTATGTCAGCAAAAGAAGCCCCGACCCTCTACGACGACCTGGGACGAAGTTACAGCGGTTTTAAACAAAACAAGATGGCGGACCAAGATGGCGCCGCCAACTTTAAACCGCTGTAACTCCGTAACCGTTCGTCGCAGGGCACCGTGCGAGGGCTCGTTTTTCTGCCCTTACCGAGCGCTATTCGCTGCTGGTGTCGGCTCTATTAGCTAGAGTCCGAATATCAAATTTTGGACTCTATGTAGAGTTAGTCCCCAATTTGGATGCCGAAACCGATGCACTACAATTTTGATCCCCCCCGTCCAAAAGATATTCAATAATTAAAAATTTTGATGCCAACTTTTTATTTTCTCTACATAGAGTCTGGGGCTCTATGGGAGAGTTGTAGCCCTTTGAAAAATAATAATTTTGAAGAAAACCCCGTTAAATTTGGCCCACCCCGTCCAAAGTTATCGAATTAAAACGAAAACTGTAATTTTCCCGCGACGTAATTTGAAACCGAAAATGACCCCCCCGAATTTTGATTCTAAAATTTTGGAAAAATTTCAGTAAATGGAATTTGCCGAAAAAATATGTTAACTGGTCGAATTTTTAAAATCCGACCCACCAGTCCAGAGCTACAACCCCCCAAAGTTTTTAAAATTTCCGAGATCGAGACGGTTTGTTTACAAATCTATAACTTAATAAATAACACAATATAGCGACTAAAAATCTGAAGATTGGCACTTGGCAAGTTAAAAGACTAAATTTTTTGTTTGTAAAATAAAATTTTGAAAAACTAGAAAAACAAAGGGAGTTATGGTTATATTAAAAATAGTATATTATGAGTCCAAAAAAATTTTCCAGGAATCTTTAAAATTCTGTAACTCGGCTTGTACCTCTTCGATTTGGATGACCAAGGTGTCAATCTTCTTCCCCCGGCTCCCTCCAGCGCCCTGCACCCTCAGCCAGGCTCCAGGTCAGCTGGATCCAAGACCTCGTGGCCACGTGGTTTCCAGTTATACAAATTTCCTGGGCTGGATTTCCACCGAAAAGGTCTGGAAATTCGGTGGATTGTGGCGGCCACGAGGGCGGTCTGCTTTTTCACCAAAAAGTGGGGGGTCAGGCGACTGGGAGGGATTGGCGAGCACTTTAGTCAAATTTTGGGGTTAGACTCACTGTTTTCCCGGTTATACAAGTTTACTGGCGTCAGTTTTCACCGGAAAAATCTGCAATTTTCCAGGATTGTGGGGGCCACCGAGGCGGTTTGCTTTTCCCCCAAAAAATGGGGGGTCAAAGCGACTCAGCGAGAGCCGCACGCACTTCTGTCCAAAAGTTGAGGTTAGGATCACTTTTCACCTCACTTTCACTATGAAACTTGCACCGATTTGAAAAATTTTTTCACCCGCGTGATGGGTGCACTGAACCGCACAATTTGAGACTTTCAGCGGGAAAATCGGAGCACTTTTTTCCACAACTTGGATTTTTAGAGCGCGGAGCGAGTTAGAATTGCTGCGTTCGCTGCGGGGGGCTGCGCGCTACTGGTTAGGTTAGGTTAGGTTAGGTTAGGTTAGGTTAGGTTAGGTTAGGTTAGGTTAGGTTAGGTTAGGTTAGGTTAGGTTAGGTTAGGTTAGGTTAGGTTAGGTTAGGTTAGGTTAGGTTAGGTTAGGTTAGGTTAGGTTAGGTTAGGTTAGGTTAGGTTAGGTTAGGTTAGGTTAGGTTAGGTTAGGTTAGGTTAGGTTAGGTTTTTTTTTTTGTTTTAATTCGCCTGCTCTCTCCTCTGACATAAATCAGAGACTTTATTATTACTGGTTTTCCTTTCATACTAGTTCTCGCATTAATTCCTCTCGTACTTTCATTCCGCATACTGGTTCTTTCTTACATCCATCTCATCTTTCTTTCTGCTTCTACTTACTCTTTCTATCTACTTTGTTTTCCTTCATCGTTTCCTATGCTAATTTCTTACTTTATTGATTGTTTTATCTTTATCGTTATATACAGGAGGTGTGGGGTACTTTTATTCAGTCTTACTTTATTTCTTTATATATAAATAAGTTATTACAGCTTTAACAATAGTTACAATAATTTCAATATCTTTGTTACAATATTCTTAATACTAGTACTATGGTATAACATTTTAATAAATTACAATTTTGAATTCCGTATATATGTACAATAATCGCATTTTTATTCTTATTACTAATATAATAAAATTACATTTTTTATATATTAAAATATTTTTCTTACGGTTTATGTACATCAAATTTTTATTCTAGTTATTAAACATTTCCTCCTATTATTAATGAATATTATTATATATTAAGTTTATATTGTATAATGCTAAACATTTCAACAGTAATCATTTATACTCCACGGCAAGAAATTTTTGCTAAAAGATTTTCTGTTTATTAATGGTTTTCGCCACGCTAATTTTTTCCTCTTTATCATTAAAGGGGGGTGCCAATTTGCGTAAGCTATACCGTTTTGGCTGGCGTTGGTTTTCCACTGCAGAGCCTTCAGCAGTACGCAACGCGTGCACGTGCTATGTTGTCCCATTTTTTACGAATGGGACAACATTCACTAAAGGCGTTGTGTACTGCATTCGGTAATTCCGCGGTTTGACAGTTTACGCAGGCTGGTAGGGTACCAGCCTGCAATCCGTCACAATCGGCACGCAGATGTTGTCCTCCACAGTGGCTACATCTTTCTCGTTCTTCTTTGCAATGCTTTTTGCCGTGGCCGTACTTCAAGCACATGGTGCACTGCACAAGAGGAGACTGGTCCTCGACACGCACCATCTGTATGTCGATTCTCAGTCTCCCCTTGTGCAGCATTCTCTGCCAAATTGAGGGGGAGACTGACAGGACAATATGTGACGTGTGGGGGTTTCGAGTCCTTCTGCGGTATTTAACTGTTATGGTGTTTTCCTCCCCGTCGAGGCCACGAAGAATATCCCCGTTCTGGCAGCCGATAGCTCCGATTATCTCGTCGTCACTATGGCACGCCAGAACATCCCGTAAGATCACCAACGGATCTTTATTCTTCATATCCTCGACGTGGAGGGTCTCCTTAGCCGATTCAAGCTTCTCCTTCAGCTTCCTCCTGGACTCCAAACTCCCACAACCAAGGACAACCTTCTGGTCCTTGGTCTTCCTCACCCTGTCAATCTCCACTCCTCCATCCTTCGCCATAACTACCTTTCTTATTCTTTCGATCACTTGCTCCCCGGTCTCACTTTCATCCGTGGCTGTCACCACAACCGAGTGCAGCGTGGCCCTTTCCACCTTCCTCCCTTCCGGGCGACCGGCTGCTATAGCCGCGTAGGTGGTTTTGGGCTCGCTGCACTGGTTCTGCATGACAGCACTCTTTAATTCTTCCATCCTTTCACTATTCTCCTTCCACAACCTTTCAGTCTTCTCCTTGCTTTCCTTTAACATTTCTTCTATCCTTTCTATCCTTTTCTCACAGTCATCCCCTTTTTCCATTCTTCCTTCTTTCATCTTTTCCATTTCTTCGTTCATAACTTTAATCCTTTCATTCAGACTTGCACACGTTCCTTTCGCTCCATCGTTTTCTTTCTTCAACTTTTCATTCATCTTTTCCAACTCTTTCATTCTAAGGACATCTCTCCTTATCCTTTCAATCGTCTTCTCTAGCTCTCTTATCTTCTCCAAGTTCACCTTCTCTTGTTTCCTCATGTCCTCGTCAGTCTTACTCAAGGCTAATTGGAAGATATTAGCCTTGTCCTCACTTTCCTCCCTTGCTTTCTTCAACCTTTCAATCTCTTTCTTGCATTCATCGTCACACTTGTTCTTACTTCCATTCATCTCCTGTTTTACATTCTCCTCTTGCTCTCTTATCTTCTTCATTAGTCTTTCTATTTCCTCTTTCATGCTTCTTTTCTCCTTTTCGTGATTCACTCTTATTCCTTCCATGTCCTCATCCATGTCTCTTACACTCTCCTTGTACATTAGAGTCTCTTCTTTGCTTCTCCTTATGTCCTTCTCCAGTTTCTCTATCTCTTCCTTGTACTTGCATACATCCCTCTCATTCTCTTCTTTCTTTCCTCCTTCTTTCATTGTTCCTTTTCTTTCCTCTTCTGACTCCTTGACCAGCTGGTACAACTGGTTTATGGCCTTTGTGACGCCCTCTTTAATCTCAGTTTTGAGGTTCCGTGAGTCCCCCAAATACTTTTTCGCCGACATAAGGTAGCGCTTGGCCTCCTGTAGTCGGGTAGTAGTTTTTGCGGGACTCACGGTCCTCGTGAGTCTGCTAGCGGAGGGCGCAGCAGCCTGGCTCTCCCACTCGCCTACACTTTTTCTGACGTTTGTCAGATCGGAGGGGCCAGCCCTCTCTGTCACTTCTGTGTCTGCGGTGGGTGCCTTCCTAGTCGGTGGTACGGGTGTGCGTACCGTGGCCATTTTTCTGAGGGGGTGGTCTGTGGTCGGGTGTAAAGAGCCCGACTCGTCAGAGGGAACAGTTGTCCAAAAGTAAAATATAAAACGTAAACAAAATAAATTAAAATGTAAATATAAAATGTCAAAAAGTCAAAATGTAAAATCTAAAACCTAAAACCTATACAAAAAATAAATTTTACGTCAGGGAGTCCTAATTAACTTTTGTGAGACGTCGGTGTGAGGGTGCCTAACGTGCGTGACCTGCTTGTGTGATGCAAGCAGGTGTCAATTTGTAGCCCGGCGGTATGAGGACGACTCTACTTATGTAGAGCCTTGCTCTATCGCCGGACCCACGCTAGCAACGTGCCAACGTCACACAGTGTCACGCAAAGAAACAATCCGGAACAAACAAAAAATATTAAGCCTATACTCTACTTAACTCTAGTAGAGTCGATCAGAACAATATATGTGTAGCCTTATAAGGCTACCGTGTCCAATAAATTAAAAATAAAAATTTAAAATAAATTTAAAGTCAGTCAGTAGTCAGTCTATTGTCCAGGCTAGGTCAGGTCTAGGCTTATGGTAAAAAAAAAAAAAAAAAAAAAAAAAAAAAAAAAAAAAAAAAAAAAAAAAAAAAAAAAAAACCAGGTAGGTCTTGGCGGGGGAGAGTGGGCTCTGCCCTGTCCCTCAGTGAAAACCACGTTCTCCTACGACCTCCGGGAGCAGAGATATACGCGCTTGAAACTTTTCAAGATGGCGGCTAAAAGTTCAAACACGTATATCTCCCCAACCAATGATCGTAGGAGCCAGTGAGAGGGCTCCCCGTTATCGCCCCGACGTACCCGAGCTGATCCCACCCTCAGCTCTACCTTGTAGAGTCAAAAAACAATTTGCTCTCTGTCACGTGGGCTGGGTAGAAGACCCTTGCCCTAGGTCTATAAAACAAACCCCGCTCTTCTACGACGTTCGGGGGTGGAGTTATGGCCGTTCGGATTAAACAAGATGGCGGCCCAAGATGGCGGCGCCAACTTTAAGCCGCAATATCTCGGCAGCCGCTTGTCGTAGAAAGACGTGCGAGGGCTCGTTTTCCTCGTCTCGTCAAGCGCTGCCCGGTCCACTATTCGGCTCTACCTGGTAGAGCTCGAATTTTCAATGTTTGACTCTATGTAGAGTCAGTCCCCAATTTAGATGCCAAAAGTAGTGCGCTGTGATTTTGATACCCCCCGTCCGAAAGTTATTAGAATTTTGAAGCCAACTTTTTATCTGCTCTACATAGAGTCTGGGACTCTATGGAAGAGTTGTAGCTCTTGCAAAATTAATAATTTGAAAGAAAACCCCGTTAAATTTAGCCCACCCAATCCAAAGTTATCGAATTTAAACGAAATTTGTATTTTTCCCGCGACGTAATTTCAAACCGAAAATGACCCCCCCGAATTTTGCTCCTAAAATTTTGGGAAAAATACCGTAGGTTAAGCCTGCCGAAAAAATGAAATGACCGGTCGAATTTTTAAGATCCGACCCCCCGGTCTGGAGCTACAACCCTCCAAAGTTTTGGGCTCGCGCGGTTTATTTACCTCTTTCCCAAGGTTATATCTAAGGCCTAGTAATTGGTACAATTTCCGAAAAAATTTAGGCACCCGTAGGGTGGTCTACTAAGCCTACTATGCACAAAAAATTTAAAGAAATATAAAAGGTCGAAGTTGTAAATAAATAAATATTCAGAATGATATCTTATTATATACAAGGCACAAGAAAAATGTTATAAAAATCTTAAATACTACAAATACTAAACTAGACCTAGGGCTTAATACTAGAGTTGGTTTGGGGGTTATAGGACTACTGGGGCGCCCCCCAGGTGGGGCCCAAAATTTTGAAAAATTAATATCTACTAAACGAAAAATATTTCCTGGGGTTAAAAAATTTAATTTGGAAGAACTAACTGTAAACTACTTGTAAAAAATTATAAACGGGGTTGGGGAAAATCGTCCGGGGTTGTGGAAATTTTAGAAAGTTTAATACTATGGAGTCCTATATCTCCCAAACCACTTAACTGATTTTGACAGTTGAGGTGTCAGATTTTTTCTCCCGGCTCCCTCCAGCGCCCGGCACCCTCCAATCTGGTCTCCAGCTGCTGGAACCTGGACCTCGTGTGCACGCGGTCCCAGGTTTTTGGGCTATAACTCGCTGAGTTTAAGCCCGGCGGGTCCGAGATTTTGGCGGAAGGATGTGGTCGGCTGGGCGCTTCCAGGCACACCAAGAAATGGGGGATCGCAGGTCGCCTGGTGCAGCTCACGCCTATAGGGCGGAGGTTTCTAACCTCCAACGGAGGTTTTAGGGTCGCAATCCAAGGCACTGTGATCCAATGGTGATTTCACTGCACAGGACACTTAGGCCGCACTCTTACACACACTTTTCACTTTTTACTTTTTTAAAATTCGTCGAGTTTCCAATAAATAAAACAATAAATATGCGGAGCACAAAAAACACCGTGCGACCTCCTCGCGCGCTGACGGGTGACGGACGGTTAGGTTAGGTTAGGTTAGGTTAGGTTAGGTTAGGTTAGGTTAGGTTAGGTTAGGTTAGGTTAGGTTAGGTTAGGTTAGGTTAGGTTAGGTTAGGTTAGGTTAGGTTAGGTTAGGTTAGGTTAGGTTAGGTTAGGTTAGGTTAGGTTAGGTTAGGTTAGGTTAGGTTAGGTTAGGTTAGGTTAGGTTAGGTTAGGTTAGGTTAGGTTAGGTTAGGTTAGGTTAGGTTAGGTTAGGTTAGGTTAGGTTAGGTTAGGTTAGGTTAGGTTAGGTTAGGTTAGGTTAGGTTAGGTTAGGTTAGGTTAGGTTAGGTTAGGTTAGGTTAGGTTAGGTTAGGTTAGGTTAGGTTAGGTTAGGTTAGGTTAGGTTAGGTTAGGTTAGGTTAGGTTAGGTTAGGTTAGGTTAGGTTAGGTTAGGTTAGGTTAGGTTAGGTTA